>VACF01000341.1:0-45507 GCA_006891605.1 Pleurozium schreberi | reverse complement strand
GTTTTTTAGACTCCATACTTACCCACAAACTAAAACTCCTCATAACTTTTAGCTCACAAATCCAAATGGAATGGTTCAAATCTTTCCACTTATATATAATTGTAAAGAAACAATTTCAGGTTTTTATTTTTTCAAAAAGTAATTTTTGAAGAAGTTTTTTGAGGTGCCCAGGCTGCCCGCCGACCACTGAAAATCACATATCATGCAATAACTTTTTAATAGTGTAGTCAAATGTTATGAAAATTGTTGGGCCTTAAAGCTATTCCTTGGAGACATGTTTTGTAAAAATTTCAAAAAAAAATAATAAAAACTCCATTTGTAGTGAGCTGCCCAAAATTGCTATGTTGCCAAAAAATGCAGTTTGGTCCTTTAGGGGTTAACAAAAGCAGTTGCATCCGTGCGGATTCACCAACCTTATTGTTATGAATACTATCTCACCACTCTTTCTCTCAACTATACACGTGCAAATACCATGCGAATAAAAGAAGAAGAGAGAAAAATGGCAGAGGGTATAAGTACCCGTCTCCCTGTCAATGGTTCCAAGGGAGAGCCGTTTTAYCGTAACAATAGATTCCTAGGTCGGAATTCTAGGTCGTAGGTCCCCCCTATGGCCCTATCAGATCTCGTCCGGATTTTCGGATCTGATTCTGATCCGGTTACGGAACTTCCGTAATCGCTCCTATGCAACCAAAAAGTGACTAAGTCCAAATTTACTTGTACGTGGCTCTACTTCCGGTTTTTCACCAAAAAGATTGAAAATTTTACCTTACTCTAGTCCTATTTCATTCTAATTCTATTCGTCCACAATTTTTGTACTTCCACACCTAATGCTACTAAGTGGAAAATAACATGGTCCATCCAACCATGGTAGGGGATTTAAAGACCTCATTGTATGACTATCTTTAAATATCCTAGGAAAGAAGCACATGCCCATTATTCTTAACCCCTAAAGGTCCAAATTGCGTTTTTTTGGCAACATAGCGATTTTGGGCAGCTCACTACGAATGGATTTTTTATTTTTTTCTTAGAAAATTTCACACAACATGTTSACAAAGAGTAGATTTCAAGCCCAAAAATTTTCATAACCATGGACTGCATGATTAAAAAGTTATTGTATGAAATGTAATTTTCATTGGTAAGTAGGCAGTCCAAGCAACTCAAAAAACTTCTTTAAATATCATTGTTTTAAGAAATAAAAATTTGAAATTGATTCTCTAGAATTATATATACATGGGGTGCTTTAAATCATTCCATTTTGATCAATGAGATGAAAGTTATGAGGAGTTTTAATTTGCAGGTAGGTATGGAGTCTTTGAAAACCATACATCTRTACCTACCCTGGAATTTTCAAACAATGTCAAAAGAAATTGGATTTCATGCAATGCCCAATCTTTAAGGAAATTGTACTTCTCTAATTAAAATCACTAGAAGAAATGCGTGTCCGCCACAACTAGCCAAAATTGACTATGTTCCACACAATTGTTCTGCAGCGAGAGTTCTCTCTATTTGCACCAAATCTGAAGATATTAATTTATATCATTGTTTTGCTTCATTATTGCATTATTTTAGTTGCAAAGGAGTTGTAGGATTATGAAAGTTGTATCAGAGTTCCAATTTAATATGAATGCGATTTATTCTCCATCCAAAATTCATCACAATTGTCGATGTGGGCAAGTCTGCGCTCTGTGAAATCCACGGTGTCCATCTGTAGTTGCCGAAATAACAACTAGAAAACCACTAGAATGCAACCGCAACTATAAAATAACAAATAATTGTTTTTCAGTTGCAATCTAGTCGTTTCCTAGTCATTAGATAGTTTGGAAGGCATTTAAAAGACTACAAATTCCCGGGTTGTGGGAATGCACTGGGAACTCTAGAAACCCTGCCACAAAACTAGGGTGAGAATGCCAATAATAGTCTACAAAATTATCAAGTTTCTAAATGATTTTTAGAAAATGTGCATTATAATGCATCAATTTTGCAAATTATTATAGAAAAAGATTTAGATTGTCATTATTATTAACTCAATATCATTAATGGATTCCACAAATTCATCATATAATTTACAATGACTTACAATTCCAAAATTCATTAAATATATAAAACTAGCAATTTTTTTCCTTGGACTTTAGTCATATAATTGATTAAAAGTAGAAGGTTAAGAAGATGCATCAATATCCAATAGATTTCATTTTATTTAAGGCGTTTGTTTTATACAATTCTAATTTATTCTATTTGAATTCTTGTATTGACGAAATAAAAAATTTTAAATATTAGAAAATTATGACCATATTATAAACATAATATGTTTTTCCAATCTAAATTACATCTAAAAAATAATGAAAGTTTTTATTTTTATTTTTATTTTTAAAAAATTTAAACAAAGCTAATTTATAAGAATTCTGAAGTACTTAGGTGGTATTCAATTCTTTCGATAGTGGACCAAGAAGTTGTATATCACAACTTGTATATAAGGTAGAAGCACCCATTAGCATACATGTTCCCATTTCTATATCCAAGACTCACCTAATTATGTCCTTAAACTTTGGTTAATGTGTCCTTCAAATGCTTAAATTTAATTGGTTAACACATTCAAAGGACACATACTTAATTTTGACTCGCTAACTACTAATTTTTGCAAGATTTTGAATTTAGGTCCACCTATGGAATAGATTCAACGATTTAGGCAACTTGCACTTTGGGAAACCATAGAAATTACATACAACATCCGAAAATCTAATTTGTTTTTTGAATATTCATGATTTCACTTGCTAATACTTGAAAAATATTATTTCTAGGATAAGGGGCTTTCAACTATGATGAATTGTTTACATTGACGGTTTTGGGTGCTTCCACTTTAATGCCAAACTTCTAAAACTTCTTGTAAGAGTGTAACACATTTTATAGCACATTTAATGCATAGTGAAAACATTTGTTCTTTGAAGGTTAAATGGCTTTTCAACCCATAGTCTCTTAGTTTTGCATGAAGACAACCTTTTGAATTCATTTAGCAAGAAAATTGAAGTTGGACCATGGATTATCCACGAGGTAGAAAACATGTCTTAAAGTAGTCTTAAAGACCAAAAAGTTCTTTGGTTGTTATCTTTAGCCCAATTTTATAGTCAAACAAAGTTGAAAAATCATGATTACTTGAATCATCCGATCACAAGTTTTAGAACAATGTTCTCCATGGTTTAAGTCCATAGTGCAAAGCGGCCCTACGATCCAAGGATTTAGAACTTTCACCTGCACTTGAAACTTATACTCCCTCCATCCTAAAATGATCTTTTTGTTGGTCTTGAATTTTTGTCCTAAGATGATCTTCCTCTTATGATGTAGAGGAAGAGCCCACTCAGTCAGGCTTCCGTCTTCCTCCTGCAAGCTGTTCCAGAGGCGCTTTGAATAAACGTGCCTCAATGAAACTTGGCGGGTGCCATACTGCCATATAAGCTTAGCTGAGGCATGAGCTTCATACCTTACATTTGCTTGTGCAAAGTCTCTTCTCGCAAAGGTAACTTACTCGAGATGGAGAGGGTACTTGGAGCTCTGCCAGTCTCCGCAGTCCCGTCTTCCCACAGCATGGAGCTCTCTTCCTGGCTTCTCGTCGTCGGGGTAGCTACTGTTGTGCTCTACCTCGTCTCCGSGAAGCCGGGAGGCCGCTTGTCTCTGCCTCCTGGACCGCCCGCCTGGCCGATTGTTGGTTCTTTGTTCTATCTGAGCGCACTTCCCCATCGCTCTATGGAAACGCTTGCGAGGAAATACGGCCCTATAATGTTCATGCGCTTGGGTTACTTAAATCATCTGGTAATATCCAATGCCGGAATGGCTCGGGAGGTACTGAAGGT
This sequence comes from Pleurozium schreberi, assembly GCA_006891605.1. Lineage (NCBI taxonomy): Eukaryota > Viridiplantae > Streptophyta > Bryopsida > Hypnales > Hylocomiaceae > Pleurozium > Pleurozium schreberi. The sequence goes on along the minus strand of VACF01000341.1, from coordinate 41,662 downwards.
CCACGATGCAGAATTTGCTTCCAGACCTCACTCCACGGCGGGGAAGTATGTGGGTTTCGACTACAATGACATAATCTTCTCGCCGTACGGAGATCATTGGCGTCTGCTTCGTAAGATATGTGCGACGGAGCTCCTCACCCCAGCGAGGCTCAGCACGTTTAGAGCTGGACGCCATGACGAGGTCGCCATGATGGTAAAAAGCGTCATGGAACGCGGCCGAGGTGGTGAGATCGTGAAGATGAGACCCATACTACACATGCTGACTAGCAACAACATTTGCCGTATGTTGTTTGGGAGGCGTCGTGAAGCAACGGAYAACCTTATCGGATCCGTTTTTGACCAATTTTTCAACTGCGTCTCCGAAATGGTTGTAACCGTTGGAAAATTCAACGTTGGCGACCTCATTCCCGCTCTGAAGCCGTTCGACTTGCAGGGGCTTGAAGGACACATGAAGAGGGTAAGCAAGGATATGGAGAAGCTGCTGGCCGGCATCATTCAGGAGCACAGGGCAGTGAGGGCMCAGCGTAAGGTGACTGCTAAGGAGGACGAAGTGAAGCATTTCCTGGATGTTCTTCTGGAGCTAAATGAAGAACTCGAAGATAAGTCGATCATGGCAGTCATGGTGGTACGTGACGTTCCATTCTAGCTCRTGAGCTCGTGACGGGCCGGTGGTTGTTAATTTCTTCAGAATTATCCGGCCGGAAGCCAGTCGTCTCGGCGTGTCGTTGAATTGCTTTCAGRAATGTTGATCATTGATCATTACTTGATGTTGCAATTTGTGTCGGCCCGTGCAGGATATGCTTGGAGGGGGCACCGACACTTCTGCGACAACCATGGAGTGGGCATTGTCTGAGCTCATTCATCATCCTGATGTTATGAAACGGGCCCAGGAAGAGCTCGACGTCGTTGTAGGAAGGGATCGCCCTGTCCGGGAGGCGGACCTTCCCAACCTGCCGTACTTGCAAGCCATCGTCAAAGAAAACTTCCGTCTCCACCCTGCTGTTCCGCTTACGATCCCTCATGTGAACCCAGCAGCAGCTCAGCTGCACGGTTACGACATCCCTGCCAACACCAACGTCCTTGTCAGCATTTGGGCCGTCGGTCGGGACCCCGCAGCATGGGAGAATCCTCTCGAATTCAACCCAGATCGCTTCTTGAGCTCCGACAGAGGGGTTATGGGAACGCATTACGAGGTCCTGCCCTTCGGCTCCGGCCGGCGTGGATGTCCCGGCATGAATCTGGCTCAGCTGATGGTGCAATGCGGCCTCGCAGCAATGCTGCACGCATTTGAGTGGAGCCCGGCACCTGGTGTTAGGCCCGAAGACATGAGTATGCTGGAAAGTTTCGGAGGAGCTTGCCCTATTGCTGAACCCCTCGTCGCGGTGGCGAAGCCCCGGGTGTCAATGGATTTGTATAAGACTTCAGCTTAGTTTATAAGCCTAGCCTAGCCTGTTAGACGTAAGTTACTGAACTGTGTGTGCACTCAGAYAGTGCAGTGCTACAGTGCTCCAAAATCTGATTAGCAAATACCGGGCTAGTGTGCACGTGCTGTGTGCARAACTCTCTTTTGRGTCTCTGTSAAACCTTCCGTACTCTWTGAAATAGCACGGTTCTCATTCACCTCGTGGAAATATCTGGCCTGAAAGCTTGCCATCCATTTTTATAATAGCATCCCACGTACGAGTCAGTCACATAAGGTAGGAATAYCATAAACGGTTAGAGTGTAAGTGCTCTTGTACATGCCTCAWTTTTTGGATTCCAAAAAAGAAGACATGTACTTTCAAGTTACATTTACACCTTGAAATGATAAGAACATTTACAGTCTAACCATTTSGGGTTCATTAACCGTTTATGATATTCCTAATTTCTTACCTTACTATGAAACCCTTAAACGTTAAGCAGAACACGAGAGAAATCATGAATTGTTATACCGTGAGAATCATTGGTTTAAAGTTTTTCAAAAGTACTATAGAAGATCTTCCCTTTTCACACAAAAGTTCAAGGATGAATAGTTGCACTTATGTTTCTAGACAAACAAATGCTCTCTCATTCATCAACCGAAAAAGGGCCTGTGCGTTTTTTAAGGGTTCATGTAGCAAGTGAAGTTATAATGAGAAGGGAAAAATAAGGACCCACTAAGTGCATCCACTAGGTTCCTGGTTCAATTCCGTGTGCTGACATTGCTCGCATGGTGGTGGTGTTTCCATGGTGGTCTTATTGGTGTTCCTCCTCTTACGTCATGACAAGCCTGTGGTGTGTAATTCTGGTTTAAAAATTTCCTGTTCCCATGGCTGCTCCTATATAAATTTTTTTTTAGATAGGAGGTGGCAAGAACAACTACAAAGAGTTAGCACACCAAAATGCACTTCCAAAAAACTTAATTTCACATGAAAAGCTATCAAACTCATTACACAATTCACCTTGCAATTGTTGAAATGCAATTTTATATGATAAGTAGAAATTGCAAACAGCTCCAAATCAACACTTTCATTATTAAATTTTCAATGGTGAAAATCATGAAAAAAAATTTATTCTTTCCGTTGGGACCATTTTCAAAGCAAGTGGATAAGTAGAATTTTTTAGATTTCAAATCAAGTGAAATTGGCAAACTTTGCTAAAAGCTGGAAAATGAAGTAAATTTGGCAAGCTTTACTCTTCCACCAATGGACATGTATGCCTTTGAAGACCTCTCAATAATCAAATATGTACTTTTTTTTTAGTGAAAAATAAAAGTTTCCAATAGTTAACTCTCACATTAGAAACTTTTTTGGGGTCATTGAGAGGCCCCCTGAGCCCAAAATCGGGCAGCTGTTTTGAGCGGGAAATGTACAGGACACATCAAAAAATTGTGCTGGCACATAAGGTGCCACTTCGCTGCCTTGTTGACCTCATGCAATTTTGCAGTCAATCACTGAACTGAAGTCCTTGGCTTGGGTACAGTAGACAGCATCCGTTTGCATGTGTGTTTAGACGTACTCTCAATATTTTAGTAGAGTCACGGCCTTTGAAAAATATTAAAAAAAGTAGCGAGTACAGTGAGCTGGTACAGTAAAGCTTTATTTGCATATTTTATTGATGTAGTTGTTTGGTACATGTAATACTAAATAGTTTTTCTTTACACTGAAAGGACGGCCAAAAATTAAAAAATCTGTGAGCCAGAAAATGCTATGATCACGCATGCATGATCTATTATTTTTTAAGCATGCCATCTTGGATTTGACCATGCCACATCACAGACCGTGAAAGCATAATCATGCCGTTTTGCTTGCGTGGCTGGTCTTTTAGTTGGACAACAGGGACAACCAACAGCTTGGGCAGGCTTAACGTACCACTGCCCAAGCAAGAATATGCTCAAAGGTACCATGCCCAAAACTCCCTTAAAGGGCCTCTCAGTGACCCCAAAAAGTTTCTAATGAAACTGTCCGAATTTTTTTTTTAAATGGTCAAAGGAATTTAACTGTCCATTCGGAAATGAGCCTAAAATTTCAAATCGACCATATATGGTTGATTGGGCAGTTAGGGGTTAAGGTCTACCTTTAGCATCAAAAATCCCATCTGGAAAATAAATGGCTATGATTTTTCTACTCAAGATTTTGTGCAAGGGTACCCTCTGTAATCTTGACTTTTCCTAGTGTTGAGGGCTCTTGGAAATGAGCCTCAAATACACTAGATGTTGGAGACAAAATCGCATAAAAAAATCATTTAAGGAAAATTTAAAGTAGATTTTGAAAAGCTACAAATTGATTGGAATCATACATGTTGGGCCCTATAACCTCATATATTTTGATTGATGAACTACTTATATGAACCATGTAGAAAGTGGATTCAAATTCTTTTGTAGTTTTGACACCGTTTTGATTAAACATTATAATCTTTCAACTCATAAGTGATATTGTTGTGTTTTCTTTTCCAATGTAATCTCTGACATGTTCAATTTAAATTTGTACGTTTACAATTCATAAAAATTGATACAATTTGTCAAAATGCTGTTTTTTTGTTCAACTTGGAGCAAATTTCTAGAAGCTGAAAAAATGCCTTGGGCATTCAGTGGTTAAGAATTTTTTCTAATATTCAAGAAGTTTCTATAAAAGCATCCAATAATAATCTTCTAGAACCTTTTATAAAAGTGTGTTTTGGAGTTAATTATAATATAAATAGAAAACAAGGCAAGGCATACTTCAATCTTGCCAATACAAGTTGTAGAGAAATCTACGAATCTATGATATGGCATTGTTGCTAGTTCTTATACCATTTTTGGTATCATTCTAGTTCCTAGTTATGTGTACAAACAACTCTTGCACATCTTTTAATCTATTTTTTTGTCCTTGACAAATAGCAAACAATGTTTTTACAAGGCATTGTAAAAAGATGGTTAAGTTCACACATTGTTAATATTGTGGAGTCTTGACAACAATTGATGCACTTATATAGAGTACCATATTTTGTCTATAAAAAGATGATCAGAGCATGTGTAAAAGAGTTTAATATCAAACAAAATTCTTTGCAAGATTTTTTTCAATATATTCTTTAAGTGCCACAACTTTATTTGTGATAGATTGYAGATTAGTCCACATGGCCATTGACCCCCTAACCCCCCTTATTTGAAATCAATCASACAATCATATGTCTAGTACTTGAAGAAAATAATTGAATTTTCTTCAATAGTGTCTTTAGGAGACTGCAATTCTTGGACTGTGGGAATGCAAGAATTGTGCCACACCATCCCTATGACGTGGACGATTTTTTGCCAAACTATTTTTTTATAGAATTTTTAAAAATTTTAAAAGCTTTTTTCTTAATTTGAAAAACTATTTTTTCTTTTTATCTTCTTTTCTTAATGTTATATTGGACTTTATTTTTGACATAAAAACATGGTTTATCAAATGTGATGTCACCTGAAATCGGTTACATTAAATACTAGTTTCTTCTAGTAGCTAACAACCATGGTTTTGTGTAGACATATTTCTAATAGAATAGTTTTACAAGCAACCACTTTAAAAGCCAAATTTTGACCATAAGTAGGTCTAGGAAGCTTGTATAGCCATTATCAAAGGTGTTTCTACCCATTCATTCTAAATCTTTCTATTTGTATWATGAATTGTCCATGGCACCTTTACTRATTGGAAAACCACGTTATAAATTGACATAAGTTAGTGTTTTTTTTATTCAACATAGCGTAATATAGTGGCGTATATATAAGAGGCTCTATATGATAGGCAAATATGTTAATGCCAATACAACTATGAATACAACATATGGTCTCGGGGGCTTTACACTCCCTTACTTTTGGTAATAGGAAGATGAAAGGAAAGGACAGTTCGATTGCATAATTGCATAATTGCTTTCGAATGCAACTCACGTCACGCAGGCTGCCGATTTAGAATCGAAGCCAGGCCGGACTGAAACGGACCACCTTCTCCTAGAATTTCCTGCTGGCTGCTGGCTGCTGGCTTAAGCACCTTGGAGTCACTGATTTGAGTCTCCCCTGGTACATGTGGTCTGAAAGGTTAGCTCGCCAGAGGTTAGCTTGGTTAGTTGCTTCCGACTTCCGAGGTCATTAGTCTGTAACAGAGTAATTGCTTCGTTCGTGCCCGACGGACCAAACGATGGGACGAAATCAATCGTACGACAAGGAAGATGAAAAAGACAGAATTGCAGATCTGAACGCATGGAAAACATGTGAACTCGTGAATTGCCGCGCAGAGGGATGCAGGACACACGTCCACTCATTCCGTCCTTCAACGCTTTGAATTGAAAAAGGGACTCACGATATTTTCTACAGTTCGCTTTCCAACGCAACTCCACTCAATTCAGGCCGGCTGCCAATTTAGAAACCCAACCAGACTGAAAGAAACCGCCTTCTCAACCGCACAATGTTTGGAACTCAGACAGATTCGATGACCCTGGTGGCCTGGTGTGACGATCTCTGACCTCAGGACACCAGCCAACGGGATCAGCAATAACTTTATAGGACAGTTAACTTACCCAAATCAGGAGGAGGGCGGCGGCGCAACATCCTGCGCCAAATGCTCAGTTAAGACAACGATCCGGTTTCCATTTCCCGACTCTGACTGCCGCCCTCTCCMCAGTCCCCACTCTCCGTTTGTGTTTTCGCGATCTGCTACACTAAAAAGGGGGTTTCAACCCTTGAAGGACGGACAGGTGGCCGTGGAAATAATGCATTTTTCATACCTTGTGACATCATCTTCTTGGAAAAGCCAAATATACTCATTGGAAGTCAAAGTACTAAAAAAGATCTTTCCTTTCCACTCCTAATATCGAGAATGAAAAGTTGCAATTATGTCCTACACGGTTTGATTATCTGTCACTCACAAGATACAAAACGTTTGACCAAAAAAGTAAAAGGGAATTATTGTGGAAAATTGTAGATGTTTGAAACATGATGTATTGTACAATACCCGGCAACTCTCAATCGTCCACCCCATTCAGCCATGGAGAAGACTTTTGCATAATATATAATTTGATTGACATTTTTGTCGAGTTGCTTTGCCAAAATCTAATTACAGTGAAGAAATATCAATTTTTCAAAATTTGGACATTGTCACCTCAACTTTTAAAACCGTTGTGAGGAAATTCTAAAACCTTTTGGAGATGCTTATTAGAGGAAAGATGTGTGTATGGGTGTTTCCTACATATTGCCAAAATCGGATGAAAAAATTCATCATCAATGTTTTTCAATGAATTTTTGTGTAAATTCATTAAAATTTAATAAAACAATTCACCTAAAATAGAGTTTTGGTTTGCTAAAATCCAATTTTGGTATGCTTGATTGAAATTGCGTAAAGATTGAATGATAATTATGCAATTTGAAAAATATTAATCATATAATACATTTTGCAGTTTCTTTTGGAATTGTAGAATAGAGGTGGACAATTGAGAGTTGCCTGGTACTGTACAGTGGGTTCCATAAAGATAAGTGATGGCATTATGGGCAATTGTTTTCTTAGCATCATCTAAAATAAAGTTGACATATTTTATTTTGCACAACATTGATATCTAATGCAATTTCAATCAAGCATATCAAATATCAGCTTAATAAAACAAAACTCCATGTTTGGTGAATTTCTTATTTAATTTCCATGGTTTTACATGAAAACTTATTAAAAAATGTTGGTGATGAATTTTTAAGTTTGATTGAAGAGRTATGTAGAAAACATCTATATACACATCTATCCTTCAACAAGCATCTCCAAAAAAATTTCACAATTTTTCTAGAGATTTCTTTCTTGGTGTGATTTTGCCCTTGGTTTTGATAATAAATATCTCGTTATTCTAATTAGAGTTTCGCATTTTTCCTTCTTGCTGTAACTAATCTTGTGCATTTGAGATTTGATGGTACAATTCTTTTCCAAAACCCTAATTACAGTATGGAGATATTTATTTTCAAAACTAAGGGCAAAATCACGTATCTTTGTGGTAGCCCACTACACAACCTCCAAACACTTCAATAACTATTGATGTACAACAAAGAAGCATATATATATATATAGAGTGTGAAATGTCAAATAATTAGTATGAATCCCTTAATACCTCTAAGGTAAGCAACTCTTAAATCGACCATTCAAGCCTACCTAAATCATAAATCACTGTAATAGATATTTCAAGGAGCATGTCAATTAGTTCAAGTCATGGGATGTCTTTACAACATGGTCACTTTAAGAGTAGGTTGCCTTAGAGCAACTTCATTTTGTCCTAAATAAATGCATTGCAACAACAAGTTCTATGAAGGTTGACAAAACTTTGCTCCAATGCAAGCAACACCTTCCACATTACTTTTGCACATACTATACTTCTTAGCTCCCACTTGGCCCAAATTGGACATTTGTTGTGCCCTCCAAACTTCTTTGCACTTCTCCAACAATATTAATAATGGCGTCTCAAAGGCGCAAACCTTGGCAATGCATCACCGTTCCCACTTCTAGCAACACTCTTACGCAGTTGCCAAGCCATGTAGGGTTCCAAATCCTGTCCTTGCATTGCGGCGCTTGAGACGACAAAAGTCACAACGAAAGGAAGGGGACAAGATTGAAAACTCCATGTACAATTGGAGTGACTTTTGACGAGCCACGGATTGAGGATGCTCTTAGAGCATTTGTAATGCAACACAGTATATTGGCACGGTACTTGTATAACTAACTTTTGAGCTCTAAATAATTAGAACTTGAAAATTGTCTCATTGGAAGGGCATCCAAAAGAACTTGGAGTAGGTACAAAAAATCTCAAAATTAGACATTGGACAAGTACTTCAAAATCAAGGTAAAAATCTGAAATTTTAGAGGTCTTAGCAAATCATGGTTTCCAAAGCAAAATTTGGCCATTGACCCTTCAATGACGCTCTCATGTCACTTGGTGGGTGGGTAGAGATCAAGTGCGAATATTACATGTATTGATTCATTCAACCCATGATTGCCCAATTGTATATATATATAGTCAATCAAGCTCATTTTTAGATGGGCGGGTAAATTCTTTTGACCGTTTCGAAAAAAATTGAACAGTTTTGAGGGTTAATTTTTGAAAACTTTCATTTTTTACTCAAGAAAGTACATTTTTTTATTACTGAGAGGTCTTYGAAGGGATATATGTCCATTAGTGTAAGAGTAAAGCTTGCCAATTTACTTCATTTCCCAGCTTTTAACACCAACATTTTTCCCAAATAGTAAGTTTTTCAACACTAGGCAAATTCTAAACACTTTGTGCTATTTCACTTATGATTTTTGTTTGATTGTAGCGATCTTAGTTTTGAATATAAATGTTGAAAGAGAGCCCACTATATATATAGGTGAATGCAAGAAAGACTAGAATTATTTTGCATCACAATTCAAATTGTGGAGTTTCCACCCACTATAACTTTTGAAGTATGAGCTCAATTAACTTGAAATTTTTATTGGAAATGTCTTGCTCGATAGCGATCAGATTCCTCATTTTTTAGAAATTTTAAAAAACTATTTTATATTTAAATTTCAATTTAGCTAATTTGTCATATAAAAAAAAGCAATGCATTAGAATCTACTCCACTTTGCATTAGTATTAGTGGCTAATGTTATGTTGTATAATAATATGGCAAGACGGACATTGATTATGGATCACCAAAGCATGTGAAATTTGGTTAAATGAGAGTGTTTAATGTTTAATTCACTACCACRAACTATAAATCAATGATAAAAAAAAAGGCACAACAACACCATCAATCAATGCTGCGTATTTCAAAGACCCAATCAAGATTTAAAATCAAAGACCACACGCACCACCTCTATCTTATCAGTGCTACATGAATTTCGAGATAATATTCAACATTTGAAATGAAGGCTTGTATGCATATCCTCCTATAATCAACATTTGAAATAAAAGCATTGCACGCATATTTTCCTGCACTCAATATTTGAAATGAAGGCTTGCAAGCATATCCTCCTACAATCAACATTTGAAACCAAGGAACACAAGTCCCTCTAGAATTTGTGGCGGAAAACTACAACTTCTGAATCCCAATCCTCTTGGGTCATTATTTGTGAACTACTTGAAGCTTGTTCTTTTGCCCACACGAAGAAGTTGTGGAGGTTGAGGAGTTTGGAGTCCGTATTTTTTGGCATTGCTATTGCTTATGTATAGGGCAATGCCTAAGGAGGAGGGCATTGTGGCCATAAAGGGGCTGACGAGGAGGGCAGAGCCCGACGAGGAAGCCCCTTTATGGCAGCAATGCCCAACAACAAAGGCCATTGCCCGGCGTAAACCACTGTCGGGAAATGTAAAATTTTGGATGACTGAAATCAATTTGGAGGAAAAATCCGTAATGCCCGCTTACGCAATTTTGCCCGCTCAATCGGACATTACGGGCATGAAACCCTAATTACTGTGTATAATCCTTCCCGCAAATGAACGACGCATTTCCCGGCAGTGGTTTATGCATTGAGGCACACAAATCTTTGCCTCAATCATTTGTTGCAAGGTATGATATATTCACTTCCAATAGCTTGGTGGCTGATCATTTTTGTTTTTTTTATTTTAGTCGTCTTGGCATTGTTGCATATCATCACACAATAAGAACGCATACGTTGAGAGTGTATCGTCAGTAGTCTTTTATAAAGGAAGGATGGTCTAGCATTGAGTTCCAATGATTACTATATTAAGTATGCAAAGTTGAATGATGACGTAATCGTATAGATTTGGTAATGTATGTAAGAAGAACACACATATTGGCACAACCTACGTCATCAAGCGATTGTACAGTGGCCTTCAATAAGTCTTGCAACCCCATCTCAATTCTCATGCAAACACTCTAATTACAAAACATAATTATCGCAAGGAAATTTAGATATTTGATTGAGATTTTTAGCCTTCGACAAGGTGAGTCATGTACCTTGTTGTGACTCATTCCACTTTTTAGAAATACCTCCCTTGTGATATGTGGTTGGTTTTGGAAACAATAAGTTTAGTTTAAAAGCACAATGCTACACTTGAAAAATCTCATATTACGAGATCATAGGTAGTGGATTTCAACCTATTTTGGAGTTGGAGTTGGAGTTGAGAGGAATTGGAGTTGTAGACATGCTTTTAATGATTGCTACTTGTAGAGGTAGCGTAGAAGTTTTGACAGCAAAATTGATGTTTGTCTATAATATTTGTGTATGTGATATTGCTAGGAGTTCTATAAGCAAACTTTGTAAAATTTTAAGTAGTGTTAGTTAACTTTGCACTACGATATAGTGTAAATCTCATTGAATGGCCACCACGTTCTTTTGACCTCTATTCCATGTGAGCCACCACATTGGCTCACAATTTAGAATTAGAGAATTTTAAGCAATTTAGGTGAAATTGTAAGTTAGAAATCATTAGTACCAAGAAGTAATACATAAACTTTGAATTAAAGACTTAGCAATGGAACCTCTTGGACAATTGCTTGAACTTTAAAAAAATTGAAATTATATGAAAATGATGAGGAAATCTTAGGAAAAAGTTATGAATTTTAAATCAAAAAGTCTTTAAGAAAAAAATGGGGAGTTAATTAAATTAGGCAAATGGTTGAATGTGAAGAAATGAGAAATAAAATACTACAACTAGAAATTATCATTAGAAGTAAACCGGGAATGGAGAATGCAAGTACAAAAAACACCAAGACTAGAAGGAATGAAGATCAAGACTAGAAGAAATAAAGATCAAGACTAGAACTGTCCCTCCCGGAAATGTAAAAATAGCTGTACGAACGATACATGCTGGCCAGCACTCGCTTGCAAGGGGCCGGGACTGGCTGCCTCGCTAGTTCCAAGTTGATCTGCTCCCGCATCTTCTCGATTTCTTCAGTCAAGACCACAACGGCCTCCTTCTCCTCCACGCCCGGGTGCTCGTTCATGTAGCAACTGATGGTGTTGGGCTTTCCGTTCGCTTTCTCGTACTGCAAAATTGAGAATAGTTACGAGCATCGTCGTTAGTTCGTTACAATTGGATGGATGATAACGTGTTTACTTGGAAAATCCACGCCTTTCATTTCAAGCTAGGATGCCGAATAGTATAGTGCAGTGCAGTCTAAATTGATGAAAACAAACGTCTAATTAAGTATAATTCAATATTCCAATGATAACACGCATCTCTCTGGATTGCAGCATCATTCGCCAACCTTGTAGGTTGCAATGTCGTTGAGGATACGAGAAGAGTATGAGATGAGCCTCATCGCTTCCCCACGAGAATCCAGTTGCGACAATATGAAACTATTCACAGGCATCCCACAGGCAAAGGCTGCAGTCATCACAGTTGGCTCCACCGCCGCYGAAAAATATCCAACTTCCTTGCATTCCTCGAAAGTTGGAAYCGTCCTTTGAATCCTCCACTCTGCTTCGGCCATTAATGATTCTAAAAGCCTCCCCCACTGCGAAACGAGCACCAAACATTAACCCCGGGACATTGTTTTGCGACAGTTGGAAATGGTCACTGACKAGACATGAGAAAATTTCGGACTAGAAGTAATAGGGTGTCGAAATGGCACCACAAGAATCAAAGAGACGTCTAGACAATGCCCTCAGGGGCAAACTAAAGGGTCAGACAGAGTATGCGCGCCACTGTCTAAATGACACGTACTGTAAGAAATGACAAWATATTTCGTTCTTTCCAGTTACAAAGAGACTAGAATGACTCATTTTCCACCGAAGAATCAGTTCGCTTACGATAATTTTAAAACATAGAATATGGTATTAAAATGTTTCCTTACCCAAGGAGATACGCACTAGCTAGAAGGTAAGTAAACTTGTATCGTTCCCCACAGGAGGGAGGTCCAACACCCTGTGCATTTAAAGTGAAAGAGAATAACATGAAATCAGCATGCACTCACCATCTGTCGGATATACTTGCTCATGTTTCCATTTTGCAGCTCCGACGCCATCCTACACACATTGTTTACCTCATTGAAAAGTGCAGTGAAACTAACTCTCATTTCTTCCGGAAGATCCCTGACCAATTCCGGATCCCATCTGCACACAGTCAAAGATACACTGATTATTAGCCACGTGAAAACGAAGAAACCAGGTTTTCGCAGAGCTCAACACAAAGGGCAGTTTCGTTTCGATTAGAGAAATTCATCGACAGGTGAMGGTTTATAAACTGGCCTTTTCACAGCGTCCAAAAAGACATATAGGTCCGATAGGCAGGTATTGGTGTCGAACAGGTCGTCCACGACCATGGTCAGCAGAGCACATCTAGTCCAGTAGAGCCTGACTGCTGAAAACTCCGCCTCGAAAATGTTCCCAGCGACCGAGAAGAAAACCTCCACAGGTCTATGACGAACGAAGGAAAGGCTAACCAAGCCGGTAGCCCTGTACCACCTGGTCCATGCAACACATCATGCATTCACATTAACAAATTTACGATTTGGTTCCTTATTTTGGGGATTCGAGTTTCACATTTGTGTTATCAGTGCACTACACATCTAAGTGTAGTTTTAAGGAAATAGTTGTGCAAGTGACCTATATATATATATATATATATATATGACACTGGCGGATTCCTCGTGTCAATTTAACAGTGTCTGAGCTATTCAAATGACCCCTCTGACGATATTCAAGTGACCTGTCAGTACTGCCGTACTTGAACTTTCATTCCTGTAGTGCCCTTTACATACCCTTCACCTTCAATGCTTATCTTCGAGTGAGGCCTGCGCCTGAAATTTCAAGTCTTAAAAAATCGCTCAGAAGTTTTCAATTAAAGAAAATGGCCTTTCAGGTTCAAGACTTAAKTTCATGTTCACAATCTCTGCGTTTTTTCAGCAGAGTCACCACTTCCGCACAATAAAAGGACGATTAATAGATATCTACCACGGCCTTACCCCAAGATTTGTTGGATCTCGTCCTGAAACAGTAGTTGGCGCTGGTTATATTCTGCTTTTGCCAGATCCAGATACATTTGGTTGTTCACAACGGGCAGTCTGCGGAATATTCGACAACAGTGTGCACTACGTAAGGATCCTCAAGGGTTTGCGCAACTTAGGTGTGAAGGTGAAATACCAGGGAAAACATCGCAGGAGCAAAGTGAAACTGAGACAGCAATTCACGTGTTTGCTATATGAGTGACCCCAAATGTACCTGTAAAGGGTCTTGCCAATCCAAGCGTCGTCGGTTCCGTAGTTTTCAATATAGCTTCTGACTTCCAGAAGTGGTAAACTTTGGTGACGTGGATTACGTATGGCGTAAGCGACCTGAATACAGGAAGAAAACTCGTCAATTCGGGACCAAACCAACTAGTTACACTAGACTCGATCCCCGAGGGTCGAGAGCCTCAACGAGGAGGAGACGTACATCAAGCACACAATGGTGGTTAACCGGACAGTCGTCCAAACTCACCTCCCCCGGTAAAGCACCAAAATTTGGTGCCTTGGGCATTTAGGGGTTGATATGTGTGTGGTCAGAGCACATACTTCAATGCCATAATGTTTCATCCACTTAATTGGATCATGTATAATTTTCTCGATCCTAAAAATTTACCAAATATGGCAAAAMTGTAAAATAAATGATTAATTTAATTAAAAATTGCAACTTATTTATTATTTCAATATGATGTTTAATAGCACTTAGTTTGGCAATTATTATTTATTCGTTTTGGTTGGAATTTAGTAATGAAGTCTCGGGTGATTGCAAGAAAGACTAGTACTATTTTGCGTCACAATTGGAATGACGGAGATGTCATGTGCTATAACTTTTGAAGCATGAATCCAATTAATGTGAAATTTTTATTGGAGATGTCTAACTTTATTGAAATCAGATTCCTTATTTTTCCAAATTTTTTAAAAATCATTTTGTATTTAAATTTGAATTTAGCTAATTTGTCACACTCTGCGGTTTAGGGGTTTTTAGTACTGGGGAGTATCCAAAATTAATGATCTAGAGCTGAAATTTTTGTGGTCTATTCCTACACTAGGAATGTACAAATACACCAAAGGAAATTTACAAAAACAATATTTTATTTCCTCTACGTTCATGCAAACATGGCTCCCTTGCGTGCACAATTTTGAACATTGAAAATAGTTTGAAGATCATTCTTTTGGTACAATATCTTCACCAAGAAGTCTTTCCAAATGGACAATTTTTCGTTTTTTTGAAAAAAAATTTCCTATTTTTGACAAATTAAAACGTCAAAACACTAATTTTCATGAAATTTTGCACTTTTCTAGTTCTCTTATTTAGAAAAATTTTCTACACTTTTCTTTCCTAGTGTACCTTCTTCTTAAAGGTTTATACATTAAACATATTTTTTATATCTTTTTTAAATTTTTTTTCTAATTATACAATACTCCCAAAAAATTTATGAGTACTGTGGAAAACACTACAAAAAATGGTCGGTCTTTCTTGCAATCACCCTCTCACATGTTTGACTAATTTTACTTAACCCTTAAGTCCCAAGGCCATTTTTTTTGTCAAAAACCACTAAAAAATGTCACTTTTGTTGCATTCATCCAATAAAACAAAAAAATAATTTTTCCCAAAATCTAACCAGAGGATCTTGTACTTCACTTGTCTTAGATCATGTGGTAAAAATTTCATGAAGTTTGACCTTATAGATTGGAAGATATTAGCATTCAAAGTTGAATGGGTGGCTCTACCTTATATACTAACTTTCAAAAGTCATAAATTTTGTCTAACATATTTTTTAGTCCTAAGATTTTTTTAAATTTATTTCCAGGTTGTAGAAACTTCTTAGAGAAGTTGTTAAAGCCACAAGATGATTTCAAGGAAGCTTGTAAAGATTTATATATCTATTTTAAAAGTCCCTTCTATCAATTTATTCTACATGATCTATATATCTACATAATGAAGTGTCCATGACAATATTCTACTTTTGAAGGATGAATTTTTATAARAGTGGAGAATTCTAAAGTAAAATCCTAAACCTAAATGTTGTAGATTTTGTCAAATGGTGATTTCCACATGTTCCACTTTAGGCTCTATACACAAATCCTAGATATTATATATTTCAAACCATCAATAAGGTCCAATTCAAGAAAAAAAGGACACTTTTSTTATTTGATCATTGTCAAGACCTTAGAACTTTTTTTAATCAACATTTGATACACCATTAGATGTGGTGTTAACCTCTTACAATATTACCAAGGAACAAGAATTTCTCTAAAAACATACTCTTTCATGATATTGATATCAATTGTGTTGGATGACAATGTCCATTTGTAGAAGTATGTGGCGCTACAACAAATCCTCATCTTGGATGCATTGTCATGAGGTTGAGGGTTGTGATAAATTTAGTGTCTCGTTAGACAACACTAAAAATAATAACTCYGTAGGCAAATATGTTGATTGCTAGCTAACTCTCTATTACAATGCATGTAAAAATGCAAATCAAAATTGAAAAAGAATCACTAATCAACAAACCCTAAAAAAATATATGTGAGGAATTGAGTTGGATTTTCTTCTTTTACGCTTTGCATAGAATAAAAATCTATCATATTTTGGCATAATATTTTTTATATTATTGGYGTTACTTGCCTTAATTTAGATAAATGTTTTTGATGAAGTCATAACTCATTAATTTTTTTTGTAAAATGTTAATAGGGTATTTAAGTTATGAGACTTCCATTTGCATTTGTCAATATCATATTTGCACCAAATTACAAGATACTCTAGCTTATTTGGGCACCAACTTGAATCAAAGACTTCTTCCATCTTAAATTCTTGATATTTGTTGATTTCAATATAGCAACTAAAGGTGGCAWGTGTGTTCTTCCTAGCATATTTGACAACTAATAAGGCTCAAGTAGAAAAATATGAAATATCATATAAATCAACATTGATGGAGGCAATTGTGACCCATAATATGCCACATGGTTAGTTTATTATTAGATAGATAAAAAATGACTKAAGCTTACCCTAATCCAATTTTTTTGAAAGGATCTTTGGTTTTACAATGCATTGCATATGCCACACTTTGTCACTAATTTGAAATGCAAGTCCTTCTTTTTGATRAACATTGATCTTCTATTGGTACTGAGCCTCTTGCATTTGGAGTATCAATATTGTGTGAAGATTTGATAGGTGAGTCCCTAAATCTTTTTTCAACACAAGATTATATACCTTTCAAAAATTAAAAGTATCAAGTTGCCGATAATACCAGTACTTGGAATAAAATTGTGTTTCTTGAAGAGAAGACCATATACCATATTGTTGAAGACAAATTTAGCTAATGGCAAGAATGTTCTCCAATCATCTTGATGGTAATTGATTGTACACAATGATATTGATTTTAYACTTGATTTATGCATTTGATTTGTCTATCAATTTGTGGATGAAAGCTWGGGKATYACTTACCGCATTTTAAAAACAAAGCGCAGCAGAATATAGATAGCATTTTATACATTTTGTGTAAAATTTATAAAATACTTACAAGTAAAGTAGGGGACATTTTCTTTTATGGTACATTTGGATAGATAGGTGCAACATGAGGTACAGTAACCAAGCGGTCAATAGAGAAAGAATTCTCTTCTCGACATGGACATCCACTCTTGACGCAAGTGTTGCAATTTGGCGTCACTTTCATAGCGTCATTAAAGACATTGAATCTCTAGATTGTATTGAGAAAGCCTTCCATTTGAAATGATCTCCTCTCTTTTGTATCAACCGAAATGGCAAGTGGAATTACTCGGTTCCTCACCATTTCCACGACTCAAACCTGTAAGTTGTTTTTCTGTTATTTGAAGGAGGGCTCCCGCCCCTCCCCCTCAGTCTTTTAGCTTTTACCAAAGTAGGGACATTAAAAGTGAGAAATTAATAAGTAATCTAGGTTGCTTAAAAATCTGGTCCATTAGTATTTTGTACATATAATTTAGAGCCTAAAATATTGGATCCTTTGTCGTGTTTTTACTATAGTCCCTATGTACAGCTGAGTGCACAACTAGGTCATAAGCGCAGTGGGTGATAAATCCGGCTATTTAGGAAAATTGTGGATGAATTTGCAATGAGTTAAACTAGACAACATTGCAATGAGTGATCTGGCAAGTTGCGTCATCCAATTAGAGTTTGGAAGTTGCCCGTTGCGCTATTCCAATTCAATTTTTCTCCGTGTGCGTCTAATTGCATAAGGTTTAGGAAGTTGGTTGAAGCAATTTTAAGTTGAGGGTTGAGACCAAAGGATTGAAATTTGATGCGTGATGCTAGGTTACTGAATTTTGCGTGCCCCTTGGTGTTGAAAACTGTCAGAATTGCTCAATTTGGAAAACCCCATCTCTGAGATTGTGAGGATTTTTCTTGGAAATGCAAGATTATATGACCTTTAATGCGGCGGTGCTAAATTGTAGGTCTTGCAAATTTTGATAAAAATATGACTTTGTTTGAGCTCTAGGACTCATCATGTAGATTGAAATATGACTTAGTTTGAGGTGTATTACCCTCAATTTTGACAGAATAAATGATTATTTCAGCTCCAGGTCTTGTGCTTGCTGCATAGAAATTAGACTTCATAAGTGCATTTGATTTGTGATATACATTGACAATTTGATATTCATTAATTTGTAGCACTCAATTCGTGATATGCATAGACATTAAGGTCTTTGATAGTTTGATTGCATTGGCTTGTGTGTAGGGTTTAACGTGGAAAGGAAATTTTTTCCAAGGATTTCTCATAAAGCATATGGTAGAAGGACCCATTACTAACCGGCGCCCCATCACCAATCAATAGGGTGTTGTATTTATGACCAAGGCTAGAATAGATTTCCATTTTCTCCTTGAAATGAGTGTTTTTGATTTTTTCAAGCTTTAGACCAATAACTTCATGACACATAAGTGAGCAGGAAGCAATGAGGGGTCATTGCAAGAAAGACCGACCGGTTTTGGTAGCGTTTTGCATAGTAGTGCATAAAACTGTTGATTTTTTCGAGAATACTGTATAATTAGAAAAAAAATTAGAAAAAAATTAGAAAAATATGCTTAATGCATATTCCTTTAAGAAGAAGGTACCCTAGGAAGGAAAAGTATAGAAAAATTTTCTAAGTAGGAGAACTAGAAAAGTGAAAAATCTCATGAAAATAAGTGGAAAGCTTTGAATCATTCCATTTGGATTAGTTAGCTAAAATTTATGAGGGTTTTTAGTTTGTGGGTAAGTATAGAGTCTCTAAAAAAACATACCTACCTACAAACTAAAACTCCTCATAACTTTTAGTTCACTAGTCCAAATGGAATGATTCAAATCTTTCCGCTTATATATAGATCTAAAGAACCAATTTCAAATTTTTATTTTTTCAAAAAGTGATTCTTAAAGAAGTTTTTGGGGATGCCCAGGCTGCCCAACGTTCAAAGAAATGACATATCATGCAATAAATTTTTAATAGTATAGTCAAATGTTATGAAAATTGTTGGAACTTATAGCTACTCTTTGGATACATGTTGTGTAAAAATTTCAAAGAAAAATAATGAAAACTCCATTTGTAGTGAGCTGCCCAAAATTGCTATGTTGCCAAAAAAACGTAGCTTGGTCCTTTAGGGGTTAAGTTTTGACCGTGATGCAAGTCTCGCACTTGCACTCCCATGTAGGCACGTACCAACTGGCGTCTTGAGGAGMAGCTAAGCCCTAGAAGGACCCTTGGGTTTTTCTATACTTTAGCTTTATAACTGTTTAATTGTGATGTAACATATAAATTTTGATACATTGATACTTACATACTATCATGATCATTACTTTACTTTGTATTGAAAAATATTTGGCCAATGATTTTTTGATAAAATACCACCGTATTTGTAATATACTATACAACCACAAAAGGTTTTCAAGCCCTTTTAGGGCTAAGGTGCTTTTCCGAGGCTTCTAGCATGTCCTCTTTTTTCAATGCCTTTGAGCAATTGGGTGAGTATAGTAGAACCTCTCCAAAGGAAGAAGATTGGGACTCATTAGACACACTAAATAAGAGTGGCTATTGCATCAAGGAGGGGCATGATCTTTATATGTACTTCATATTGTTGAGACGCGGAATTATTGTAAAAAACACCGTGTGGGATTTGTAGTGTTTTGCACTAAACTCATGATTTTTTTGGGAGTACTTTATAATTAGAAAAACAATTTATAGAAATTGTGAAAAATATATTAAAATATACACCTTCAAGAAGAAGGTACCCACATCATCTTCACTTTTTCAGAACTCCTTATTTGAGTGTGTGACTTTACTTAGATTTCTTGTGATTGTAAAAGATCTTTTCAATTCCCAAAAAACGGTGACAATGCACAATGTCTTTACAAGTACCTAGGGTCACATAAAAGGAAACAAAATTCAATTGCACTTCTATCCTACATAGAAGGAATCTTCATCATTCATGAGCCAAAAAACGTCCGTAGCGTTGTTTAAGGGTTAACCCCTAAAACCATTGTCCATTCAATGAACAAATGGGATTTCGGGCAGGTACCTACGATCTCAATTTTCGTCTTGATTTTTTGAAACTTTTTTTTGAAAATAGAAAAACTGATTATCTTCGTGGGAAAATAATTTTTTTCAATTGGTGCCCAAGAACAAAAGTTATGCCCAAATAAGCTCAAAATGGGGGAGAGGAGGCAACCAAAAAAGAATTTCAAAATTTGAATTTAAATTAAATTTTTTTTCCTCATAGAGTATATTTTTGCTTGCATAGAAAGATTTGATACAATCCATTTGGATTTGTTATGAGAAATTTATGGACAATCTTGTTTTTGGGGCAATTTAAGCATCTTTTTGAAAAAATAAATTGTAGGATTCATTTTTGAATGCAATTTTCACAATTTTTCATAAAAGTAAAGTTCCAAATAGTTTATTTTGCTTGCTAGAACAATATCACCATTGGGATTAGTGCACTTTAATTCCATCTTAGAGATATTAATGATTTAGATTTTTGTTCTATCTTCTACATACTTCTACTTAATAGTTTTTTAAAGACTAAAATTTATGCTTTTTTAATTTTTTAAATTGTTTTCCTAGACTCCCAACTCAATTTTCCAACATAAAGATTTAAAGCTCAAAACACTGTAGTGCAAAAAATTAAGAAGGTTCAAAGTCAAATAATCTAGTCCCATAATGTACTGAAAAATTTGTTTTTTTCACTTTCAACACAAAGCCCAAAGTTCAAAGAAAATCACATATCATGCAATAACCTTTTAACAATGTAGTCAAATGTTATGAAAATTGTTGGGCCTTAAAGCTACTCTTCGAACACATGTTGTGTAAAAATTTAAAAGAAAAATAACGAAAATTCCATTTGTAGTGAGCTGCCCAAAATTGTTGTGTTGCCAAAAAAACGCAGGTTAGGAGTTAAAAATGTAGCTCATTTCTGAAAATCTATTTTTTTTTTCAATTGGGTGCCCCGATCAAAAGTTATGTTGCCTTGAATTTTGTGGGCAAATCCAACAACTTTTTCTTTCTATGATTTTGAAGTTTTTGCCGGTATGTAGCTGTCACGATACAAAATGCAAATGTCAAAAAAAATATCCATGTTTAGTATAAAAATCTTATTCTAGAAGGAATTAAAGTATGAAGGCCCTATTGGGCAAGGTTGGAATTTTTTTTTTCCGCATAACTTCAAAGTAACATAATAATCTTTCAATCCATGTCATCAAAGTTTCTAAGAAAATTTCCACACGTTCCAAGAAGTCTAATACAAATTTGTACTATTGAATTTTGAAAAAAACTTTTTTTTTTCATTTTTATGCTGCCCTTAAAAGTGACAATTTTTGACAATTTTTGCTCAAAATGTGCCTTGGTCCATTAGGGATTGAAGATATTGCAAGCTCCATGGGCATTTTGAAAGTCAAAACCCAAATTTTCACATTTTTATTTATTTTATATGTTTTTAAACTTAACTAAGGAAATGTAGCTCTAATAATCTACTTTCTTTTTATTCCMTCTGAATTTGCTCAAAGTTTTTTAAGATTGTAATTTTAATGACACTTTGGAGATAACATCTTGAAAATTGAAAATATTGACACCACTTTTGAACTTTTTCATTCAAATTTCTCTTGGTGTGAGCTCAAAGAGTACATCAATTCTATCATGATCTTTGTCACTATTATTACCACTTCTCTTAAAAACTTTCACACAATTATAAGCATTTATTAGTTACCATAATTTTACAAAAACATTTATCTTAACCCCTAAATGCATTTGACTATGTTTTCACTAAAAACGCTCCAAAACTGCTATTTCTAATACAAGTACCGGACTGTAGAAAAAAACATTTTTTGACCTACGTAACCATAGGATCTTGTAGCACGCTGCTTTGAAAAGATGTGGAAAATAATTCAAAATTTTCCACCATGTAGATTGCAAGATATTAGTGTTTGAATCAACAAAAATCATTTTTTTGTCATAGCAAAAAACCGGGCAGCTGCACTTCACAAGGTCACTGACATTTATATGTAAAAATGTCCAAAATGGTGGTTATTCTTTGGATTCATTTTTCAAGGCAAGTTAGTTACATACTTGAAAAACTTCAGATCATTTGGAACTGTACAACATATAGGAAACAAATAGTAAGTAGAAAAAAATAGAAAATGACTTAAAATACTAAAATGTAAACAATTTAATTATGGAATTGAAAAATGCCAATCCCAATGGTTAAAATGTTGTAGTAAAAAATTTACACCTGTTATTTTTATTTTTTTCCAAAAATATTAAAAATTGAATGAAATAATGTATTTCAAGCTTTTTTTTGTAGAATAGAGATTCTATAACTACTTGCAAACTATCCCAAACTAGAAATCCTCATAACTTTTGACTCAATGATCAAAATAGAATGATTCAAAGCTTTCCACATAGATTAAAATCTAATGAACCAATTACAAATTTTTATTTTAAAAAAAAGTAATTTTTAAAGAAGTTTTTTTTCTACTTGCCCTTCCTGCCAAGCAATGAAAACTACATATAATACAATGACTTTTTAACTATATAGTCCAAAGTTATGAAAATTGTTGGGCCTTAACCTCTAAAGGATCATTGTCCCTTCGAGAGAGAAATGGGATTTTGGGTAGGTACCTAGGGTCTCAATTTTTTTCCTGATTTTTTGAAATTTAAAAAAAAATAGAAAAACTGAACAAATTTGTGGGAATATAATTCTTTTTTCAATCGGTGCCTGGGAGCAAAATTCATGCCCAAATAAGCTCAAAATTGGGGAGAGGAGGCAGTATAAAAAATCAAAAAATTTTAATATTAATTTTTAAAATTTTTTATTAACATAGATTATATTTTTGCCTACATAGAAAGATTTGATATATTCCATTTGGCTCAACCCCGTCTCTTCGTCGATGATCATGTCTCCAGGTTGTTCCCCATGCATGTTTTCGATCTCATGAATGGCAGTAGATCTCGATCGGTTTAGTTGTCTCCCTTTGCGACCGACACCTCATGACGACGGAGAGCGAGTCCAATTTTAATTAAGTAAAAACATGCAATCTCAACCATTTTCAAACGATAGTGAACTTTTGTTATTTGCTGGATAGTGCCGCAGCTTTGCAGACTCACGCTGCTAGAACCCGCCCTAGCCTGAAGCACCTAGTGGTACACCACATYCACAGTGTGACAGAAGGCAGGATTGAGTTTGTAATTGTTATGGTCGTTGAATGTTAAATCGGATAAAATCAATTGAGATAGTCTCACGAGGCCATGCCAGTGTGTGCGTTGGTCTCTTTAACAGTTCCAAGATTGTGTAACGCTGAGGACGACGTATACGTCCGCTGAAGTGGAACAGGGAAATCCTGCTGTCGATCGAAAGATCGGGGGGAGGGGGGGGGGGGCGTTATCCCCCTGGGTATAGTTTTCAACATGTAACTATCCCCCCGTTTGACTTTCTGTTTTCAGTGAGGTCGGGCTGTCACGCATCCTATGAATTGTCGTGGGAGAATGCGTAGTGCGCTTCTGGAGACTCTTGTGCTTCTAAATAATTTCCAACTGATCGGTGCACAGAACTCCCTGGGTCACCCACAAGAATGGATTCTCCTGGGAATGGACATGATAGCTTAGCTTGCTTTTCTATGTATCTTTCAAACTGAATCTGTGAGAACAAGTTCRGACATTCATGTGAGGTGTCCAATTCGAAACATTTTCTGCAGGTTTGGAGCTTTCTTCGCAACTCATGTCTTTGGATCCC
This sequence comes from Pleurozium schreberi, assembly GCA_006891605.1. Taxonomy (NCBI): domain Eukaryota; kingdom Viridiplantae; phylum Streptophyta; class Bryopsida; order Hypnales; family Hylocomiaceae; genus Pleurozium; species Pleurozium schreberi. Next base: position 18,062 of record VACF01000341.1, on the reverse strand, counting down.
CAACCATATATGCGACAACCCCCGATGCTGCAAAGTATTTCCTTGCAGATGCCCAGAGGCTAATGAAACCGGGTTATCCACCATCCGTAGAGGCTATTCAAGATCCTACACGAGTCATGGATGGCGCACTGCATTCCCGAATTAGAAAAACTCTTCAGCCCTCTCTGGGTCCTGACGCTCTACATCGTACGCAATTTATCGCCTTCACTGATTCGGTCGCACGGGAAACTCTTCGTTCTTGGGAAGGACGGGTTGTGAACACCCATGACGAGATGAGAAAGGTGAGTTGCTTCGTGCATCTGCACTGGGTCTCTCTTTCCTGGTCGGCATTTTGCAGATGACCCGTTAAAGAAGTGGGTATCTTCAAACACGATAATTTGATTATGTTTCATGTATTACAAGATGGTAAGATGGAGAATTTCGTTAAATTGGCGGTAATTTTGCGCCAAAAATGGCTACAGGTATCCTATGCCAACTTAATGGAATGTCGTGCAATTCCTATCATATTTCTTGTTATTTTAACGGAATGTTGTGCCATTTTAATGAAATGGTGCGCCATTTTACAGTAATATCGCCAATTTAACGAAATTCACCATTAGGGTACGTTGCGGAAAACGATGTRAGTTCTGGAACAAAGAGATTGCATCTTCTGTCTTCGATCACCTGATATTCACTTTTCCTTGTTTGAGCACTTGCTATCTGTCAAATATTGTACGCGCCGTATGTGTCAGACGTTCTTCAGAATATTTCATGAGGACTTGATTCTTGTTWAACTTGGGTGTTGTCCGCCATTCTTGCTCGTGCTTCCTCTGGAATCACTGTGTCTTATCCGAAGTCCACAAAAGGGGTAAAGCTAGTTGCTGAAGTGAATTGAAACGCGAAAGTGTTCTTTTTCAAGTGTTTGATCTGAACTTCTCATGTTGTAATGCACTCACTCTGCTTCATACGTTGTCCCTGGGTTCTGCTGCAGTATACCTTTTCTGTGATACTGCATATACTCTGCAGTGTGGAGCCAGGTCCTAAATCCGACGAGATGAGAGGGCACTTTTACGACGTTGAGAGCGGTTTCGTTTCGTTACCTATCCGTTTACCTTTCACGAACTACTACCGAGGATTGCAGGTAAGTCATTACGTAGTGCTTGGAATAAATTCTGTTTCTGCTTGGCCTGTTTGATTCTACTCCATCGAAGGGAAGGGCGTGTTGGTRTTCTAGTAATCCACTACATACCAGTGAATACAAATTTTGGTGAACGTCCCCCACTTTGCAGTTCCGAGCCATGTGTTGATTAATTTATCACGAAGCCTATTTGTCATATGTAATTATTTTGTGTGTAGTACACCGAATGATTGAGCACTTCTACGTACTAGCTGCGATCTAACTAAGAGCAGCTAGCTAGACCGAGTCTGAATCTCTCATGCATCACAGGAGAATRGTGGTGTCTGAGTTCCTGCATATCCAACAATTAATCAGAACGAAAAATGTCTCAAGTCRGAAAGAATGTCAGGCAGACTGAACTTGAGGACTTGAGGTCCTGCTGACACCATCCTCCTCCATAARCGCAAGKCAAATGTACCGAAATATGCAACATYGAGTTTACAGTATTGTGATGCTGCAGGCCAGAGACCGCGTGTTTGAAGCTATTGATGAGCTGATGGCTCAGAGGAGAAGAAATAACAACTCTGGTGCAAAGGATGTGCTAAATGCGYTGATGGAATGTGAGGTTGATGGGGTCAGACTCACAGATGCTCAGAKTAAAGGCGTGATAATGTTTTGCTTAATAGCAGGCCACGAGACCTCTTCATCTCTCCTCACGTGGATTATCATGTATCTTGCCAACAATCCTGATGTTTGGACTGCCTTGCAGGTAGTGGATTCCTTCACACTTCTCAATGAAGGTTGCCTATTAGTGTCCTACCTTCAGTGTTGTTCCTAGTCCGCCCCACGACATGGTTGAATGCATATCTAGAGAAATGAGTGTGTTCACGGTGAGCATGCCCTAATAAAGTATATACATGATTGAATTGACTGTAATCAGGTACCATGATGCTGCCTGCACAGGTTAATTAAACGGAGATGTATCATTTTCCCAGTTGTGGCYAGATTTCTTTTAGTTTAGACTCGCTGTCCTCTGTACAGATTATCTCTTAGCATTGAACATCTTTAAAAAGTCACAGACACAAGTGCATACGTCCTCACATGTTATGAACGTCTAGGGGRTTCTTTCTTGTCTTGACAAATAGTCTGACATTGCATGTGTCCATTTCTTCCTCTGGCAGAGAGAACATGATTCTATCCGGCAAACCAAGTCGTCAACGGATGAAGCCCTAACCTGGAGTGATATGAAGCAGATGCAACTCACGAATCGGGTAAACACTTAATATGTCACATTAGAGACTAGTTCGCATTGCCAGACTGACCTGGATGTACTCTTACAGGCAGCCCCTGTAATCGGCTTCAGCATTGAGATATTGCACGGGCTTATTTTGCTTATTTTGCTCACTCTGATCATTTGCTGGTAATTAGAACGATTTTATAATATGAACATATGCACAGATATACAGTGACGATCACTCACCGCATGTGAGCACTGTTTTCGAGGCTATATTTATTCATGCCAAGATCTCTTATGATTGTACCCTCATTCAGTTCAATTGGTGGATTTGACAGCTCGCTTAAATTCCCGAATTCCTGAATTCTTTGAGAATTTCCATAAGAAAGATAGTTACCCACTTTATGCTGTCCACTCGTCTATTGCAGGTGATTCAGGAAGCCTTGAGGATTTCATCACTAGTGGCATATGTTCCTCGAATTCCCCTAGATGATATGACCTACAAAGGTACGTACTTGATGATTGATTAGAGTATCGTCCAGTGAAATTTGAGATGCTTCCGTGGAAATTGAAATTTCTCAGCTTGGGTAACTTGGTTGCATATTTGAAGTTTGTTTGGTTTGTGCAAATTCAGGGTTTTTTCTTCCCAAGGATTGGCATGTACATGTTGACATTGCCTCTATCCACTTGAATCCTGACATTTACCCAGAGCCCCACAAGTTTGATCCATCCAGATTTGAGGTTGGTTATCGACAAAGTGCTTCTACTCAAACTCAGTGTACATAGTTCTTGTTGGCAAGAATTCCATTAAATTACTGAATTCCTCACTGGCGAAACGGTCATGCTAAGTATGGATGTGATTCATTTCACTATGAAAATGAATTTGTTCAAAACGTGTTTCTTGACCATTTGAAGTATGGCTCTGCTATTGCTCTTGCTGCAGGCTACTCCTAAACCAAATACTTTCATACCATTTGGAACTGGAAATCGAATCTGCCCGGGCAACGAGTTAGCGAAAGTGGAGTCCCTCATCTTCCTTCATCATCTTATCAGCACGTGCAGGTACAGTCTTAGCAGTTACATTTTGCGTGCATTTACAATTTTGACGTATTGCCCGGGGGCTATTGATCATTTGAAATTGATTAGAAGACATGGATGAAAGTTGGTGATGAATTGCATTATATTGGTACTTCTAATTTTTGGAAAGTATCTATTAAGAATGGGATGTATTATGTAGACCCCATTATCACTAGTAGAAAACGTAGAAATTTTAACAAAATTCTGTTGATTTGGTTGCGTTGTACCGGTCACTGTGTTGTTGATTTCAACAAAAATCTGTTAAAACTAACAGATTTTTGTTGAAATCAACAGAACAGTGACCGGTACAACGCAACCAAATCAACAGAATTCTGTTAAAATTTCTACATTTTCTACTAGTGTATCTTCCTATACACCCTAAACCCTTTTAATGCAACCCATTTTTTTCCTTATCCCCAAAAGTATTCTTCAACCTCATTTTCTTTTTCCACAATTTCTAACTTACAAAGCATTTTCTTTTGTTATAACAAATGGTGTACTTGAACGCCCAGTTTATGTTAATTGCACATAATTATTGTACTTGCACCTAATTTTTTTTTCATAGCCTCTATTCTTCTGTTGTAACTTTTTTTTTCAGCGCCAGAATTTCTTACTTGCACTGCACTTTTTTGTAGTAGCCCAATTCATTTAGTATAATCCGTTTTCTTTTGATATTTATAGTTCTATATTAACATCCCATTTTTTTGGAGCCCTAGTCCAATTGTTTTGTTGTACCTCATATTAATTTACTTAGCCACAATTTTCCAATTACATCCCCCTTCTTTTCCTTATCCCCAAATGTATTCCTTACCCCCATTTTTTTTCGTAGACACTATTTTCGATTGACACGCCAGTTCCTTCTATTAGCCCAAATGCTTATCTTATACTCCCACATTCTGTTTTGTGCACCACAATTTTGTAATTACAATTGAAATTTGTTTCATAGCCTCAATTCGTTTATTGTACCCCATTTTTTTTCTTAGCCACTATTTTTCACTAGCATTGCACTTTTTTTTGGTAGTCCCAATTCATTTTCTGTATCCCATTTTTTTTCCTACCCACAATTTTTTTTTTTTATATTTACACCCCACTTTTTTTTGGTAGCCCAAATTCTTTTATTGTACCCCATTTTCTCTTTTTAGCCACATTTTTTCAATTACAGCCCACTTTCTTTCTTTATCCCCAAATGTATTCTTGAACCCCATGGTTTTCACTTAGCCACAATTTTGTACTGAATTACACCCTCTTCATTTTTCATAGCCCCAATTCTTTTGTTGTACCCCATTTTCTCTTTTTAGCCACATTTTTTCAATTACAGACCACTTTCTTTCCTTATCCCCAAATGTATTCTTGAACCCCATGGTTTTCACTTAGCCACAATTTTGTACTAAATTACACCCTCTTCATTTTTCATAGCCCCAATTCTTTTGTTGTACTCCATTTTCTTATCCTTCATTCTGTACTGACACTCAATTTCTTTCCCATATCTCCAATTTGTTCTTTACATATTCCCAATTCTTTTCTTGCATTGCATTGTTTACCTTATCTCCACATAATTTCTATACACTCCATGTTTTCCATATCATCCATTCATTTTTTTACACCTCCTACTATTCTTCTCTTAGCCCCAATTTTGTGGGTAACATCCCTATTTTTAATTTCTTGCCCATTCTCTCAGCGGTTTTTTAAATGGTTTTTGTCTATAAATATTGTAATTTCCTTCTTAACCCTAATTGTATTTCAACAGCCCACTTTTTTCTTCTTCTCCTCTTTTTTCTGTACAATCCAATTTCTTCCGTTATCCCCAAGCATTTTTCCAAACAATATTTGCATATTGAATGTTTTCCCTTACTTCAACATTTATCCCAACTATTTTTAGGGATCTTTTTGGTAGACCATCCCGTCCTCTGTATTTCTAGCTCGTAGGCAGCGTTCTGCGCCACGTCACTACCAGTTTCAGACAATTCCCCACAGCAGCAGAAAACCATGCGGCTGACGTGGCGACGTCTTGTTTTTTGTGACGTCAATAAAAACCTGACTTTGTTTTCTTGAACATGATGCCAAACATGTACGTTAACTATGACAAGTACCTGTTCTGTGGCTTTTGCGACTTCGTTATTTTTAACGTCAACCAAAAACTCAAATCTAGAACGCGTTTTTAATCAAACATCCTGTGTTTTGAAAAACGCAGCACGTTTGACCAAAACACAGGCAAAAACGTCGGTTTCTTATAGTGTTGGCAAGATTCAAGAAGTTGTCACAATGACAATGATGAAGGCGGATTATTGTGTTGGCCAATTCCTACAAGTGATACAAGCTTACAATAGGATTTGTTGCTTTTGGGTGATTGGAGACCACTTGTATGTTAGTCTATAATCCACACTAGGTGCATGTATGCAGTTATTTTTACGGATTAGTATCATATTCACACAAGCTTGGAAAAATACGAAACCCATTTTGTTGGTACCCTAAACCATTTCTTATYAAACGCACATCATTTTATTTTGTAGCTATCCACAAGATCTGCACACCTTGAATAAGTATTATGGAGTATTTTTTATGTATATCTACCTTGATGGAAACCTTGTTTGAAACCCTTGAGCAGTTCAGATTAGCTRCATTGGTATGGCCTACAATCCGGGGAGTTTTGTTGAAAAATTGGACAAATTTTGTAGCTTCTAGAAGGTGGCTCAGATTTTTCAATTATTTACTGGAAGTCATCCAAAAGAGTGAAAAATTTTCGGGTTGAAATCCTCCATTTTCTAATGTAATTTGGCAATTATCAGTAATTTTGTCAATTTTCCTAAACGTCAAAAATGGGTTCGATTATGTGTTTTTGTGGGATTTTTTATTCACTCCCCATATTTTCTTTGAAGTTAGGGAGTTAAATTTGGCCAAGCCCCTAACATCTTAGGTCCAAGGATGTAGCCTTTGAAAAATACAAGGAAGGCCGTATTCATTAAAATGAGAAAAAATGGTAAAATTGAGAATTTCAGACCAAGGCATTTCAAAGATAAGTTGTTGAAGCCAAGGATAAATGTAAGGAAGTCTAAGATTACAAAGCACTCTTGATTTCGCTCTATTATCTACAATATGCTACAACACGCGTTTAGGAATGGGAGACTCGTTGACGCCACCTCCTAAATCACTGACTGTCCACTCCATCCTGTCAACAGGACAATCGAGATAAGAGACTCTCACTACAAAAACGAGATCAAGATGGAAGGCAGAACAAACATCCATCCATCATATTGCATTTGACTCACTCATGAATAATCGTAGGGGTCTGAGGTTTGAGGGGATTGTACCTTCCCGAATGCCAAAGGTATGTCGTTATCGTCGAAGTTCTCTCCAAAATCCAACAGCTCTTCGTCATCATCGAGAGGATTTTGAGACTCAACCATGAACGATTGCTTTGGTGATGACCTCGGAGGAGAGACGGGTTCTAGATCATAATCGTCCACTTGGGTTTCAGGAACCGTCTCTGTGTCAGGTTCATCGCCTGGCAATTGACTTGAACTATCCTCGCCTTGAGGATAGTTCTCGGAGGTTGGATGATCCTGTGGCACACCCTTAACGCAGTCAATCGACTCCTCAAGGTCGGGATTAGCGTCATTGAGTGGAACGAAGGCTTCTTCATTCTCTGGGCACACAAAAGGAAGAGCCCCGTGGATAGACAAAGCAGGGGTAGAGGCAGGATTATCTTCGGGTCAAGGATAATCTTGAGTATCCGGGGCCGACGCCCCAGAACCACAGGGTTGAGAGGTACGACCCTTAGGTTGGACCTCAAATTCGTTGGCCTATGGAGAGTGATGATACTGAGACATCGAGACCTGAGAAAGCCTCTCCTTTAGAATACGATTCTCCTCCTATAGAGCTTCTTTCTCTATCCTCTCTTGCTCTCTTCTCCGGGCCTCTTCTCTCTCCCTCTGCTTTGCCTCATTGCGTTCGGTCTAGAAGTCTTTCTTCTCTGTTTTCACCACAACAACGGGCGTGGTGATAAGTTCCATGGATACCCCAGACTCCCCCATTGATCAAGGCAACGGCTCCTTAGCAGGAATTTCTTTCTCTTTGGCGCCAGACGTAGCAGCATCATCGAATTCCGGCCCCTCGTAGTTATAACTTGCTAAGTCCTCTTATGAGCTTCCCTCACTAAGATCTATGATAACCTTGCCTGCATAATTATCATTCGCGGCCTCAGCGTCCCTCTCATTCTTCTCCTGATCAACGGGCTGATGCATTTCCTCCTCTTCTTGATCGTCCTTCTCGTCTTCTTCTTTGTCTACCTCGGGCTCCTTCCCCTTATCCTTCCTCCTCACTTCCGCATCCGACTCCTGAACTGCACCTAAACCAGATGCGTGCTCCTTAGTCTGGACTTCGAAGTCTTTGGCAGTAACCTCCAGATCTGCACCCCGGACGACGTCTGCATTCGTCCCAAATTCATCGATGCGTAGGATGGATTCGTTCTGCTCAGTTGCATTTTTTGGCTCCACCCTCGGAGGATTCCCACCTTCTTCTTGGGATGGAGATGAGTTGGAATTCAGCTCTAGAGTCCCTAAGAGACGTGGACGTATGTAGTTTGGTTGGTAGGGCGAATTGTCGTGGAGAAAGTCATTCACGTCCGCTTGTCCGCACTCTTCGCAATCTGCAACAGCTTGTCCCTCTCTTGCCTGTCTGCTATGCTGTAGTAGAACATGCCACACATCTGATTGACCAACAACTACTGATTAGTGAACACATTTCAGAAGTATGGAATATGCAAGCATATTTGCTAGAATTTATTTTCGAGTCAAGGATAATTGAGTGGACATCCACCTAGTTAATTTTAGGAAGACGAACAAGACATCATAAATCTATATTCGATAACATCAAGCAATTGACAACATTATCTTCAAATCGAAGATAACCAGAAGGAGTGTTTAATGAATCTAACCTTGGCAGCAAGTAGGAACTTTGCTCCAGAATACACGCTGAAGATGTTCTCCCCCTTCATGGCAAAGTTTTGCAGTAGGTCAATGTAGAACTCCATTTGAAGTTCACACTTATGGACTCTGAGCTTCGCCTCGGTGTTAAACCAAATCCCCATGTAGAACGTGCACTCTGAAGTGCCGTACTCTTTCTTTACGGATTTCTGCTCTTCTGGCACTCCGTCTTTTCCTTTCCTAGTCAAGAAGAGGAGTGACACCGGAGTCACCACCGTGCGGCTAGAGCTGTTCAATAGCTCGACCTTACACGGAAGGTACGTCGACACCTTCTGGGCATACTGCTTCATATGTTTTGAAGCAAATGTGGTGGCCTCGTTTAACTCAAATGAGTCGCCTGTGATCCACAACCAAACCTCCGGAGCAGCTAAGGAGGGCTTCATGTGATTCACAAGGAATTTCAGCAGAGGCAGGAAAGGGGCTAGTTGTCCAGATCCGGCAATTGGCCTAGGCAATTGCCGAAAATCAATTACTCCGAGCGGAAGCCCCCTCTTCTAGTATGGCCATATGTGGCTTGTAACAAACGCCTGGGGAGCGCAAGTGTGCCCCCTAATGTGGACTTTGCCATCCGTCTTCTCCACATTCTTCTTCATCTTCATGAATCTCTTGAACAACGGATAGGCCGTCCGAAAAGGCTTGTCTTTGTAATCGATGGCCATTTTCTTCTTCCCCTCGTTTGTCAAGCGCTTTCCAAAGAAGTTGTTGGGCAAGCCGTTCAGAAGGAAATCCCACGTTGCAAACGTAAAGAAATTCTTTAGTTTCCACGCCATCCAGACCTCATCGTCCACATCCCCTTTAGTGTCCTTCAAGTTTAAAGAGGTGTCGAGAGCCAAGAATTCTTTGATGATGACTTTTTTTCGCTTTCGACGCTCGACCCAATCAGCATTAGCGACATTATCTTCAACGACAAACTTGGGCTTCTTGATGGAGATTTTCGGGTAGTCTCGTCTGCGCCCAACTGTTTTTCCGAGAAGGTGGAGGACATACTCAGTGACGTCCTTGTCTGTGAAGTGCCCCATGTGCTTGAAGAACTCCCTCTTTAATTCATGAGTCGCTAGGTTGAAGTTCTTTGCGCTTCGATATGGTTTGCGCTCGCAAGGGTCAATCAAAGTCCCCTCCATGTGCCTCATCAGGTACTCCTCCCACATCTTGTAGACACTATTCTTCAATGTAATGATTCGGAGTTCATTCTTCAGGTCCGACTCTTTTTTGATATTTCCTCCATGTTTGTCAAGATCGATGGATTGGTATCTATAGAGAACAGCTCCAATAAATCTCTGCAAGAGAGTAAAGATGAATCAAATGAATTAGTTTAAATTAAAAAAATGGACAAAGGCCAAATCCATTTATCTTCGACCCGAGGATAGCAAATATAGGATAATTACAAAGCTTTTGATTCACATTGGAATTCCCATAAATAAATCAAGATAAGTATCTTTGACCCGAGGATAAATGGCCGCTATATAACTTACAGCATAAGTCGTCTTGTTGACGACCGAGCCGTTCCCTCTTCTCTCCGAATCAGACTCGGTTGCAGTTGGTCGCTTTGCATTGACCCAGATTTCCCTGCATGCGAAAATCTGATTCCCCCATGTTGGTTGGTTGTGTCGGAGATGATTGGTCTTATTGTACCAATTTGAGATCTCCGTCAGCTTTTCTGGGCTCAGCGACCATACGATGGTGGCCTCCCAGGTCTGCAACTGCTTCATTCTTTCCTCACCGACGCCCCCTTGTTGCAGTTGTTTTGCGGCGGTGATACTGTGTTGCCCGTTGATGATGAAGAAATTTCCATCCTTGATTTCATCCCATGTCTTCGGGGGCTGCTTCAAGAGCATTTTCTTATCGTCAAACGGCATCAAGCATATTGTTTGTTGTTGTCTGATGTCGCCGAGGTTGATGAGTTGCTCCTTCACGTCGTCCACAATCGACGACTCCAGTTTCTTGATGACATATTTTGGTCTCGCCAGAAAGCATTGTTTTATTGACACTATGAATGTTTAGGGGTCAAATATAAAACAGTCTTTACACCTGTCCCAGAAGTTTTTCTGGTAGGCAGCAGCAATCTCATATTTCTCGATCGGTTTTGGTTTGCCACTTGGGTCTGTCTGTACAGTGGTGAGAGCCGACCCTGAACTGCCGGCCGCCTTAGCTTGATTTGTTTTAGTTTTCTTTTGGCGCTTACCACTAGTTTTTGCAACTACGAGTTCCGAGGGTTTTCTTTTCTCGGGCTCGGCTTGAACTTGGCCTCCTCTCGCCTCCCTGCTGTTTGATGCCTCCTGACCCCCTGAAGCAGCTTGGGATTCTGATAGAGGCTGATCCCTACGGTTCACCGCTCCAAATCCAGTTGCACCAGGTATGTCGACGTTCTTGATGGCAAACTTCTCGAGTCGCCTGAACAATTGACTCATTCTGCGAGCCATGGACTTCGCCGTGCTTCGCTTCCACGGATAGAATTGGGTGCTTAGCTCGGTGGCAAGAGCGTCCTTGCTGGTCTCTCAAAGTTCTCTCAGGAGCTCGTCAAAGTCAAACACTGCTCTCTCGTCATTGGCGTGGCTAATAATCGAGTGAGTATGGCTGAGCTCCCTTCCCTTGTCGTTCAACCCCATGAGTGTAACTACAACAAACTCTTTCTGATGGTCTTCAATAAGACTGACCTTCTTGTTTAAGTTGTATGTGACATACAGCCCGGATCCTTTCACTTTGATGCGGAGGAACACGTAGTTCTTGAATCGATTCACGCAGAGCGTCCAGGAGTCGATCACGGATTTAAACTGCCACAGATTTCCATATATTTCCTCCATCTCCATGATGAAGGGGCCTTCTCCCACCCACATATTGAATGGCTCGAAGAACGGAAGGGTGGCGGAGTAATCGTACTTGTCTCCTTCAGCCATGATTATTACTCTGCACAAGCAGATAGGTTTTGGTATTCAGGAGTCCTCGTGTATTATCTTCGGCTCGAGGATAATAATTATTTGTTTTCTCTATTTTCTTGCATTTGTCACCTTGTTTTATTTGAAATGTCATTCTGGGTGATTTTACTTCTTTTTCACACCCTATTTTTTTGAATTCTTGAAACGTCCACTAAGAATGGAGTCTTTGTACTTATTCACATTCTATTTTATGGAAAAGAATTGAAAATGGATTTAGGATTAAACTATGAATGATTTGGGATTAAACTATGAATGTATTGAATGTTGTGGTGGAAAAGCCTATCTCATGTTCAAAAACACAGGACTCACAAAACAATGCTCTTAAAGTAGATGGCTAAGTGAATGCACTATGGAATTTGATATCAAACAAAATCTATGAAATTGCTTCAAAACCAAAGTATTGTTTAGCAAGTATATTTTGTTTGATATGAAATTTCATARTGCATTTACTTAGCCATATATTTTGTGAGCATTGTTCCATGAGCCTTGTGTTTATAAACATGTATTGAGACATTGTACTTCGTACTTTGGAAGTTCACGTTTAGAATTATTGATATTTGATTTGTTTGTAATAATTAATTTCAAAGTTCAAGATGAATATAAATTGGAAAATTATAAAATATTTTTCACACATCTATATTTTATAAAAAAAATTTTATTGAAAAATGATTTAGAATTTCCTAAAAACAACTGTATACTCAAAACTCATTTTAAGTTGAATAGTGATGCAATGGTCAAGTAAATCTTTTCTCTTTACAAATTTGAGTTTTTTAACATGCCATTCCAATTCATTTTGAACCTTTTCATGAAATCATTTCATATTGTATTTGAGCTTGAAATTTTTGCAACCTAAACCTAGAGTCTCTACTAAACGGTGCTCAAAAATGTATGTTGAAATCATAGTTAAGTAAAAACCACTTGTTTGCACGTGGTTTGTTGTATTAGAACTCAATGACCCCCCAACTATGACTTCAGAAATCCCTATTAACTTTCGTACTCACGTTTTATGCAATATTTTGAATTTTCATACAAGCTTGTTTATGTATACCAACAACGAAACTTGACTTATTTCACATTAGTTCTAAGTATAATATACAATAATAATTTACATTGAATTGAATCTGTAATGTCCACCCGTAATTTGAAACTACAAACCCCTAAACCCTTATATGCAAGCCCGGAACTCCAAAATCCTTAACCTCATTACTGCAAGGAAATATTCCCATTTCATGAGCAAAGATTACAAAAAACTTCTCCATCCTATTACAGTATTCATAGCCACTACGAAGTGGTCACATGATCTCCTGAATTCTTGCTGCCACCAGCATTAGTTCCTGCCCAGAATTTCACTTTCACAGTAGTGGTTTTTCCTGGAAAAAAAAGGGCAAAAGGCGACAACAATTTGAAACGGTATGAAATTCCAAATCTAAAAGACCATCACGCAACAATTCCATAGCCCACAAAAACTGGCGGCTGTCAGATAGGTCTAACCGAAGATTCTACAATGTATGTGACTGCCAAAAAGCTGGCGACTAGAAAGATTCCATTTCCATTAATTAAAAGTTGTAGAGTATTCAAACGCAATACCATTTAAAGGCTATTCAGAATGTCGAAGCCCTTACTTCTAGGAGATACTTCTCTCCAAATTCCGTGGAGAATGTCAGAGCCCCCCATTTCCAGGAGATACTTCTCCCCTAATTCCGATAAAACTTCAATAATTCAAATGCCGTTACTTTTCCCGCCCATGCGGTCGCGCCAATTTTTTTGCATAATTGTCTCTCTCCCTGCATTGTCTCTCTCACTCTCATTTGCGTTTTCTTGTTTCGCTACCTCGTGCAAACATTGCTCCGCTGCTGCCTTCGAGTTCTGCATTGCGATTTCAGTTCTGCACAAATTAGTATCATCAGGAGAACTTGGTTGCGCTTGCATTCTCGTGAGTTCATATTCTCTTTCAGTACCTCTTCCTTGTCTTGCAGTGATTTATGCTATTTGTTTTATGTCCTCAATCAATTCGAGTACGTATGATTTGGCTACGTTGCAGTACGAATGGCTGGATTGTTCTGTTCTAATCTTTAGGTGTTTGTGAGTATGCCCCGCAGAATAGACTGTCCATTGAGTACGTCTTGATTTGTCTAGGATGTACGTGACATTGATATTACACGGCGATTTTTACGCCGTAAAATGCGGGAAATTCTAATACGTCTCTTCATATTATCTTCGACTCGAGGATAATTTGTATCCTTCATGAACTGTCAGATACTGTGGGAAATATCTTCCTGTATTCAATACTCTGAACATTATCCTTGAGTCAAGGATAATTTGAAAACATCATAAGATTGAAGATGTTGAGGGTTATATCCTCCAATAAGGAATACTCTAGTGATTATCTTCGAATCGAAGATAATCTATAGTTTCCACTAAGTTCAGAATTCTTCGGGATATATCCTCCAATATCGAGTACTGTGAATATTATCCTCAATTCAAGGATAATCTGAAAACATCATAATGTTGAAGATTGTGAGCAATATATTCTCTACTGGGTAACAGTCTGGCGATTATCCTCGACTCAAGGATAATTTCTAGTTTTCACTAAATTCATAATTCTTCGTGATATATCCCTCTATAACGAACATTCTTAATATTATCCACGACTAGAGGATAATTGTGAGGCTGATGTTCCATCATCTTGGATGTGGTCAATGCGGTCATGGAGCACTTCGAAAGTCTTCCTCAAAGGTGCTAGCCTGTTCGATCATGATGAGACCCATAAATATAAGGCCGCAGCGAGTGCCTCCACGCAACGTGTTTGTACTAGCGTGCGTTCCTATGAGACTTCTCGTGAGAGGAAAGAGCTAGAGAACCCTCCCAAGAAAGAAGCCCTTCTAACAACGCGAGCAATCGCGGAGGTGTCAACTATGGTCTGTTGCCGGCTGAATTGCTTACAGCCATTTCCGCGTGGGGAGATTCAAGCCATACGTTCCCAACTTCATGCTCATGGTGGTGTTTACAATCGTCAGTTATGTCTACTTGGCGTGCACAAGCAAATCCACCATGATTCCAGTGGAAAGGATATAATCACCTTGGCATCCCGTGAAGTCTGTCCTACTGCCTGATGCGCCATCCACGGAGTCCACAAATCTACCTACTACAGGTACAGAGAGCAGGCACAAAATGATAAACAGCCGGAGCGCCATGGTAATGCTGGATTGAAGAAGCCACGCACGCATACAGTACAAGCGACTGCCACACTTCGATTACTTCTTGACAATAGCGCTGACCAAATGCCACACAAATCTCGGACCCTTTAATCAGGAGAAAGAGTTCCTTCTATGGTCGTCCCCTCAGCTTTTCGGTGGAGGGACACGTTGCCGGATATAAATACTGTGAATTCTTCGTTTCAATTGCAACATGTTTCGGCGAGTGAGTTGAGCAACATCTGTCGTGCTTCGTTTTCTGAATATGCTCCGAAGGCCCGTGGTGATAGTTTTGCTCGTTGTGGGCAATGTGATAGATTAAAACAATTGAGGAGTGCATGCACTCCACGTTCACGAGCACAAGAAATATGGACCAAGAAATTGAAAGTCCACCTTGCGGGACAACAAGCTCATCGGGAGCTGTATTATGGGAACCGCATGATGTCTGAGAAGTGCCTAGACAAGATGTTGACCATTATTCATGACAAAATGGATCACTCTAAAACGGCTTCTCCACATTACTCTCACAAGAACAAAAGGACTGAGTCTTTCATGAAGATGCCTGTCGCTGCTACGGGCATGATTGCTCACGGACATGGAGATGTGCGATATGCGCACTATGGATTGGATATTTTTCCTATGGACTCGAATCACACAATTGGATCCATTGCAAAGTTGTTGCGTGATTTGGAATCTGAACCAAAGGTTTCATCTCGTAAATTGTTTGCAAAAGAGGATCCCATTCATCCATTATCAGTACCTATTTTAGAAGGATCTGAGATTTGTGAAGATTCTCTTCCCCCTTGTGCACGGAACGTCATCGAGCCTAAAAATTTGCCTCCAACATTGACTCTTCAACTTGACAATGCCTCAGGTGACAACAAAAACCGTTGGGTTTTTGCATTTTGCTCTCTCCTTGTGTACAGAGCTATTTTCCGCGAAATATACATCAATTTCCTCATTGTCGGGCACACTCATGAAGACATTGATGCTCTTTTTGGTCGTTGGAGCGGCAAATTGAAGACAACATAAAAAATTTTAAATTCAAAGTCTGTAGTGCAAAAGATTTCGACAAATGGTGGTCAAAGTCATCTAAAATTGCAAGCCAATGTTCAAAGAAACTTTCTTTTTCCACTTTGAATTCTAATATCTTCAATCTATATGGTAAAACTTCATGAAATTTTTACCGCATGATCCAAGACAAGTTGAGTACAAGATCTTACAGTTAGATTTTAAGAAACAATATATTTTTGTTTTCTTGGGTGAATGCAACTCAAATGGCAGTTTTTAGTGGTTTTTGATAGAAAAATGGCCTTCGGACTTTAGGGGTTAATTAAAAAAGACACCAATTCTACCATCTCTCTTAAAAGCATGTTGCATTAGATGTTTGGAGGGGCATTTAGAAGACTGCACGTTCTTGGATTGTGGGAATGCATTGGAAACTTTGGGAACTATGCCACATAAGTAGAATGACATGGGCGAGAGACTGCCACGTCAGATAATACTAATTGTTTCGTTTTTGAAATTGATTGTTAAATACTTAAAATACTTCTTTTGAAAAAAAATTAAATTAAATTAGTTGTCAATTTTTTTTTATAGTTTTTACTTTCTGACATTTATTTATTTATTTAATTTATTTTTATTTTTAAATACAAATTTTAGACGAGCAGTCGTTGGTTCGATGCTTGGGGAACATTTTCAGAGAACAACCCCAAAACAGTCTCTTATGGGATAGAAAAAACATCTAATGATAGGATTTATAATTTTGAAACAAACAATGACATCTTTATTGCTGAATCGTGGCATCTTCATGGCACCGCACTTTATAACAAACAATGACAAACAATGACATCTTTATTGCTGAATCGTGGCGTCTTCATGGCACCGCACTTTAAATCGATCATCTTTTTTCGCTGGACCCTACCGTCATGTTCTTCTGTAATTTTCACGTCCTGGTTGACGTTGGCCATAGTTTCTAATTCTAGGTCAGTATAGTCTGCTGATTCGACTTACCATTGCTAATGGCGATCCACATATACTTTTTACAACTGCGTGACAAGCATTTGTAACCGTCATTTGTAGTCGGATTATGACATCTCGTTTTCTGAAACATGCGTATGAAAATGGATATGTACTGGCTTCTTATTTAATATAATGATGCTCCACTGCGTCTGTTTTTCAATCCGTCTCGGTTCTGTGCACTCTGGATTTAGTCTTACTGTTGGCTGCTAGCCGATACAGTTAGCGACTGCGACCACTGCTATATTAGCTCTTACAGTGGCTCAATCGTCATAGTCTCACGTGTGCTCCTCTATCGCTGGAATGAAATCGGTTATGTGCGCTCTCGTGCTTACTTTACTGAGGTTCTTTTGCAGGGGATTTCTCAAATGCTTCTATTTACTGCGCTCTTGGAATGCTTAGTTTTCCTTCATTGATGGTCAATGCATTCCTCTCATTTCAGTTTGCGCGATAATTTCAACACTCTCATCGGCTGCCAACTGATACGCCTTCTGCGCGTTTCCTTTTCGCGATTGGAAAGTCACGCGATATTTTATTGCAGGCTTTATTCAGGGGATCTGCCTTTGCTTGTGTGTCACGGTTATAGGCATCTCTTCTCTTGTCTCACGGTACAGCTTGCACCCAAATTATATTTGTACTTCTGGATTCTATTAACATCCAATGGAATGTCCTTCATCAATCCACTTTTTTAGACATCCAGTTTAAATGGATAATGTGTAGGTGGCCGGCCGACACCTTTCTTTGATTTCTATCACATATTTCTCTATTATTACATGATTTTGGACTTTCAATTTGTCCATAAATGGTGTAATTGTCCATAATTAGTTAAATATGGGTTGTGCATCTAAGCCTGCACAAATTGCCTCCGCAAAGCACTTTTGAAATGCCAATGCCTCTTCCAAGTATGTGCCTAGCCTAGCTTACTTCATTAGAAATCCATGAAAYATGTTTTGTCTTACCACAAACTATAGCTTCATCAAGTAACCTCCAAAAGGACCATACTCAGGTAAGACATGGAAATTGATGGACTCATTGAAGAGATCCTTGTTCAAGTCACARGAATCAAGAATGAACATTAAGATTCCTAAAATTCACTAAGATTTCTAAGATTCACTAAGATTGATTTTCTAACATCTTTGACCTTAGAACACCATCCTTTGGCCATAGATTCTCTTTGCTGGCCCATCTTGATTTTATAGCACATTGTCGTGTCACTCTGTATCGTGAATAATATATGTCGCAAACTACAAGTACTAAACGTACATACACATGCCCAGAGGCAAATCTACACAATACCAAGGCATGAATGAACAACCATTCAATCAAGGAATAACACTAGTAAAGATTGGTAAAACAACCAATCATCATTACATCCCGTGCTCCAATTCCTATCAACTCAAAACTACAACAAAATGCAAGACTTGAAGAGAATGAAGAAGCAAAGGGGCGGCCTAGGGTTACAACCACCCCAAAGGTGCCCCAAAATAGCCCCGTTCACACCTCTAACAGTCCCAAAACACTAGTCTA